>JAHQIW010003951.1:0-12407 GCA_019055375.1 Parelaphostrongylus tenuis | reverse complement strand
ATACTTCACAGTAGTTTTTTTAGTGTTACCTATCTGTTTTTACCACAATATGCTCGAATCACTGGCATGCCAAATCACACCATTTGTTATGTTGTATGCAAATGTATGACGTTGTTTTAGAATGCAGATTTGAATAAGTGGTGATAACTAAGTCAACTTCATTGATCGCGTGTGTTGCGGTATTACTAGATGAGATATGGTGCGATTTGGTGTGCCAGTAATTCAAGCGCATTATAGTGGAAACAAAGAGATAACACCAACAAAATAACAGTGATGTGTCGTGGCATGGAATCGAAGCAGCAACCTTTCCCCGATGGACGGGTGCAGAGTGACGGAGAGGAGTGAAACAGCAGTGATTGCCGCGCTGAGGTTAGAGTCGGAGAAGGGAGTTGGAGCCGATCCCACGCTGGGGGTGGGAGCCCTTGCCAGTTAGACACGCCACTTTGGGTCCGCGGAAGTCAACCGGTTAAACGTTTCGAAGATCTGTTATAACGCCTCGAAAACTAAACGTACGTTTCGGCTTTCTCGCAAGCCTCATCAGTAGCACATGCTAGTCGACTTCTCGTTCCTTACTGTGGGTAATCGAAGCTGTATAGGTTACGCTCTGCGTAAGGTGAAAGGGTTATCTGACTTGGCGTTTTTTTAGAGTGGTTGATTGTCGATTGTTCAATGGGAAAGTTTACCGACAGACAACAAAAAGCGACGTTTGATCTATACAAATGGATTACTTGTTGGAAGTGAATTATACTATGATGTGATCACCACCATAATAAACGAATGGGGTACACGTACCATATACACAACAGTCAACTGATGAGATGATAGATCCTGGACACTATCATCTTCACTATTTCACATCAAATGCTACCATATTGGGAAGAAAATTGATGAAAATGTCGAACCGGTCTGAATTTATGACGTTGTGGTACTGTGAAGTAAACGTTCGAGTTGTGTCGTTAGAGAGATTGTTACTCTGTAAGATCGCCGAGAAATTGGAAGAAAAATATGCCTCACAGTTAATTTCGCCTTCCATAGGAGTCATTAGGCGCTATCTGAAGAAAAAATAGAGAATATCATCGACACAAAACCGAAAACCTCAAGACTCTTCGAAATAAACACCAATAAACACATTTGGGAATGTTGATCTATATGCAAAATATTCGACATCAGGAGGGAGTTGAACCCACTTTTCATCTACACAGGGCGCGCGTGACGCCACTGCACCATAGACACCCCGCTCTGCTAAGGAGTTCTAGAAGTTTACTGATAAACGGAGTTCATTTACTTCACTCAAAACAACATCGAGTGATAAGACAAAGTGTGGAGAACACATACTTAACAACAGAAGGTCACTAATACAGCACAGCTTTGTTTCTTATCCAACATTTGAAGCATTTGTTGATGTGCCTGTAGATGGTGGATGACAGAAAAATCTAGACAGGCAATAAAGTGCACATGTTATCAAATTAGAGAAAAAGATCAGAATGGAAATCTGCGGATTTTTCGGGGAGAAAATACGATTTTGAGATGGGAACAACTCGTCAACTTCGTTTTATTTGAAAGTAGGCGAGAGGATGGATCCGAATGAGTGTCAGTGAACAAAAACGAGACGAGAAAGTTGATAATATCAGAAAAGCACGGACAACCTCCAAGCAACTCTTTCGTACCCTTTGGGGACCGCCGTTGATAGCAGGCGATGTTGCGCTGTTCGCTCGCGCGGCTATCGAATATCAATCCTGCAGAGTGAGCGAAGAAAGTCTGCAAGTTATAGCCGACTAAAACTTGTGAAGATTACGCGCTCACATCTGCAGGATCGAAGTGTCGACTGCCGCGCGAGCGACCAGCGCAACATCGCCTGCTATCAACGGCGGTCCCCAAAGGGTACGAAAGAGTTGCTTGGAGGTTGTCCGTGCTTTTCTGATATTATCAACTTTCTCGTCTCGTTTTTGTTCACTGACACTCATTCGGATCCATCCTCTCGCCTACTTTCAAATAAAACGAAGTTGACGAGTTGTTCCCATCTCAAAATCGTATTTTCTCCCCGAAAAATCCGCAGATTTCCATTCTGATCTTTTTCTCTAATTTGATAACATGTGCACTTTATTGCCTGTCTAGATTTTTCTGTCATCCACCATCTACAGGCACATCAACAAATGCTTCAAATGTTGGATAAGAAACAAAGCTGTGCTGTATTAGTGACCTTCTGTTGTTAAGTATGTGTTCTCCACACTTTGTCTTATCACTCGATGTTGTTTTGAGTGAAGTAAATGAACTCCGTTTATCAGTAAACTTCTAGAACTCCTTAGCAGAGCGGGGTGTCTATGGTGCAGTGGCGTCACGCGCGCCCTGTGTAGATGAAAAGTGGGTTCAACTCCCTCCTGATGTCGAATATTTTGCATATAGATCAACATTCCCAAATGTGTTTATTGGTGTTTATTTCGAAGAGTCTTGAGGTTTTCGGTTTTGTGTCGATGATATTCTCTATTTTTTCTTCAGATAGCGCCTAATGACTCCTATGGAAGGCGAAATTAACTGTGAGGCATATTTTTCTTCCAATTTCTCGGCGATCTTACAGAGTAACAATCTCTCTAACGACACAACTCGAACGTTTACTTCACAGTACCACAACGTCATAAATTCAGACCGGTTCGACATTTTCATCAATTTTCTTCCCAATATGGTAGCATTTGATGTGAAATAGTGAAGATGATAGTGTCCAGGATCTATCATCTCATCAGTTGACTGTTGTGTATATGGTACGTGTACCCCATTCGTTTATTATGGTGGTGATCACATCATAGTATAATTCACTTCCAACAAGTAATCCATTTGTATAGATCAAACGTCGCTTTTTGTTGTCTGTCGGTAAACTTTCCCATTGAACAATCGACAATCAACCACTCTAAAAAAACGCCAAGTCAGATAACCCTTTCACCTTACGCAGAGCGTAACCTATACAGCTTCGATTACCCACAGTAAGGAACGAGAAGTCGACTAGCATGTGCTACTGATGAGGCTTGCGAGAAAGCCGAAACGTACGTTTAGTTTTCGAGGCGTTATAACAGATCTTCGAAACGTTTAACCGGTTGACTTCCGCGGACCCAAAGTGGCGTGTCTAACTGGCAAGGGCTCCCACCCCCAGCGTGGGATCGGCTCCAACTCCCTTCTCCGACTCTAACCTCAGCGCGGCAATCACTGCTGTTTCACTCCTCTCCGTCACTCTGCACCCGTCCATCGGGGAAAGGTTGCTGCTTCGATTCCATGCCACGACACATCACTGTTATTTTGTTGGTGTTATCTCTTTGTTTCCACTATAATGCGCTTGAATTACTGGCACACCAAATCGCACCATATCTCATCTAGTAATACCGCAACACACGCGATCAATGAAGTTGACTTAGTTATCACCACTTATTCAAATCTGCATTCTAAAACAACGTCATACATTTGCATACAACATAACAAATGGTGTGATTTGGCATGCCAGTGATTCGAGCATATTGTGGTAAAAACAGATAGGTAACACTAAAAAAACTACTGTGAAGTATTGTGGTAAGGGATCAAACCAGCAACCTTCTTCCCGATGGACAGCTGCCGAGTGACAGAGAGGAATGAGACAAACAGATATCGCCACGCTAAGGATAGAGTCGCAGAGGGTGTGGAGGTTGGGGCCGTTACCATGCTGATGTTTGCAGCAGTTACCAATTAGACACACCCAGTTTGGGTCCGCAGAGGTCGGTTAAGAAAATTTGGTTCTTATATGTTAGACGGCGACGAATGAATATTGGACCTTGATCGTTCGACAAGGATTTTTCATAAGAGTGTTAGTAATAATTCAAAAACTTAAAGCTCTCGATAGCGCGGTACCTGGTCTCTTTTCAAAAATCAAATTGAAAATATGTTTCACAATCGCACCGCCTCTTCATTTTCATCGAGCGTATAATTCGCTAGATGCACGAAAAGCAAAGCACGTGGTGCGTGTGAAACACAATTATACACTGGACGATGCAGCACTATAAAAAGACTTCTTCAAAAGATAGCCTTTTATGGCACTAGCCACAGATTTAAACTTTTGAAATATTACTGAAACTCCTATGAAAAGATCTTGTCCAGCTAAAGGGATCGGTTTTTCATTTGGCAACGTCTAACGTATAGAAACCAAAAACTCTGTGAGATTTCATTGAACTTGCCATATCCGTCTTCATATTTGATCAAAAACTTCATATAGCCTAAATTTTTTTCCTTTTATGATCCACTAAAGAAAAAACTTCCGCGATTAGCGTCGATATGATTACTTTGTTCATTACAACAATACCCACCGACTAGAACTCAAACATTGCATTTGCATAAAATCACTTCATCAATTCGCATCACTGCTATGTCAGATTCAAAGTACAGATACAGTAAAGTGTCAGATTCAAGCAGATACTCAGAGAAATGGTAACACCCACGTTGAACGATCAAGACGTAGACGCACTGAATAGGAACAAACTTCTCATCAAAAAATCGATAGATCGATTAAGTCGACAAGCAGAACAAAGCATGCGCTGAAGAACTGTGGTGTAGTTTTCGTACTGCATTATCATTAGAACATAACTTTAGCTGACGATTCACTATATAGCTGCCTTCGAAAAAATGAAAAGAAATCAATAGAGTTCGGATATGAACCCTAATACCCATAGAGACGAACGACAACATAGATCACAATGGATTCTTTTCACTTATGCGGGGAGAAATGGAGCAACGATCGCTTTCGCTGGACAAGAACTTTTTACAAGAGTGCTGGTAATCATTCATAAGTTTGAATATCTGGCTACTGCGCCACGTGAGATTTTTTGAAAAGGCTTCTTATATCGTTGTAGCACTCAAATATTATTGTGCTTTACACAAGCCGCGTGACGTTACTGTTAGTTCGATGCAAACATGAAAAGCCTATGAACATGTACAGCAATCTTGTAGCACTCGCTAGCAAGAGTTGCACTCCACGTGTGAGCCGCGGCAACACGACCGATCAACGGTAGTATGAATCAGCGGCCACTACGCCCCGCACAAACACACTGGATAGCAAAGAAATGCGCCGCAAATGTGAAACTCGATCCTATTTTCCCTGTTAGACTGCAGTAAAGCGGTCTTTCTTTCCATAAGCGAGCCTTTGGTATAGTCGAAACTTACGCTATCGAATGGTTACTTAATAATCTGAGAAAAAAGTTCCGTCCTGGAAGAAGCACGTGTGCGTCGAAGAGAAATGCTTTCTTTTGGCTAAAGCCTTATAAAAAAGTCTTATCAAAAAACAAACATGTAGCACACACACGATCACCCAGAGAATTAAGCTTTCGAATGATTACCAAGAGTGCAATGTAAAGTCTTTGTCCAGCGAGAGGAGTCGTTTCTTCTCGTTCCCGTATAACCGAAAAGAACGACGCATTGTTTATGGAGACCGGAAGGTTTGAAGATCTTGCAAAATTTTTTTGAAACCTGCAAATCGAATTTACGGCAACCAGCATGAAATTTTATCGGAATATCACGAAAGTCATGGGGATATAGGAAAAAGAAGTGCACATCAAGATCGATGGAGTGAATTTTGTTGAACTCCTTAACTTTATTAATATTATCAGTAATACACTTTAAAATTTGAAGAGTTCACTATCGTCGAACATTGGATGGCAACGTTCTATGCTTTCAACAAATGGAATGAGAGTTCATTATCATCGCAATCGCTTTCGTCTCATCCAATTGTTCAGAGTTATTATCCACAGGTGGCAAAGGACATTTGCGTCGGTGATTTCTCAGGTACATCGGTCGGCGAAATTTTTTGCCACATTGACATCTGAAAGCGAGAAAATTAAATGTGACTTCTTCTCTTGATTATGATTCATCCCTTTAGTAGAAGTATGAGGTCGAGGTGAAAACGGCATTCTATTGCTATCATCTCGAAATTTTTTTCCGTGAAAGAAAAATTTCTGATAAACTGGCAGAAAACGTAGACATGGGACGCACTCACTGAAATTGCTTTTCGCCGTGCATTAAGAGGTGTGAACTTCGATCGCTCCCACGAACAAACGTCTTTCCACAGATCTCACACACGTATGTTCGAACATTTGTGTGAACCGAGCGAATATGTGCTTTTAAGGCCTTAACGAACAGATGAAGAGTTAAATTATGACAACATATGAGACGTCAGAAGAGAAGGTGGCGCAGTGGTTAAAGGTGCTCTACGCCGCATACAAGGTCAGTGGGTTCACTAAGCTATCCATTCCTCCGGGGTCGGTAAATTGGTACCGGACAAGTCGCAGACCTGTCTAGAAGGATAAGCAGCATTGACTCGATACAGCGAGAGGCCACCACGAGTCACTGTAAAGGCCAGACATGCATTCAATCACCTCAAACGAAGTTATGAACTGAAGACGAATGCATGGCGCATCCCTCAGGGATTGATCAACAGCGATTGCTTGATCCTTAATCCCTAATAGACTGTGTCATGTTTGTAGTCGAATTACAGTGATGATGTGCAAGAGAAAAAAGGCGAAAGAATAATCATACACTTTTATGTTTGCCTAGGAACCACTTCAGATGTAATACTTAGAGGTGCTGGCAATACACATGCGATCGCTGGCGTGAGTTCACGCACCTGCCTGGCTCATCAAACTTTCCACTACTCCGGGTCCGACGGATTTTGACCAAGTGTAAGTGGGAGGATAGCAGCACTTACTCCATATATCATATGTCGGTTGGTCACCGCATGCCACTGTATAGGCCAGACATGCGTCCTGTCAATCCTAATAATTCTCGATAAAGTCGAGTTCATGAACTTCCCATAAAAACTGATTAATATCGAGCCCCCCTCCCCTCCTCCTCCTCTTCCTCTCCAACCTTGTAACATATTCGCCTACGCTTATTTGCCAAAGTTTCAACTGAATAGATCCATTTAATGGTGTGTTTCAGCTACATTTGATAAGATACTGCACTGATGTTCTGAAATTCTCGACGTGGATCTATTATCGACCCACGCCTCAGAAATATGAAAAAAGTAGTGGTTAGAACGTTTTGTGAACAAAAACGTAATCGCCAAGTTCTAGATCTCATTAGACGACGGATAGGCTCTCTAACAGGACCAGATACAACCCATGATCCTCTTCTTTTTAAGCAGAACTCATCGTTTAATCCACATTCGCGTTCAGGCGAAAGTTGAACCCGCGTTTCTTCTACCAGGTATGAGTGAATGCGGATTGAACTCTCACCTAATATCGAATACTTGCACACCACACAATACTTTTTAGAGAATTATTATTAAGAATATTAACCTTTGCATATTTGTATTCAAGATGATTACAGGATGTGCGCAATCATAAAGGAAGATAGGGAGAAGTCAATAGAAGCGATATTTCGACTTACATGGAAGTTTTAAGATCGACGAGAAAATCAGTAGGTAACTAGTGAACTCAGCACTTACCAGTGTTTTCTCTAGGCTTTTGACTGTTCTCAATGTGATGACGTACATCTCGAAAAGGCGAGAATTAAACGAATTGTGAGGGAGAGCGAAATTCATTTTCGTACATTTCTATACGGTTCTTGCGCTTTATCATGACATTAGAGGGCAATATAATAGAGGAGTCGTCTTGTTTGGCCTCAAAAGACTGTTTCCTGTTTTTGTTCATGTACAAAATCGTTCGTATCTTTTCCTTCTATGCTGATGTTTTTAGGCACCCAAGAACTGTGAGGAGTGTGGCAAGCGATTCGCGACCATTTTCAAACTTCGGAAGCACTTTTTCACCCATCATATGTGGGTAAAACTAGGGCAATTTTTATTGCTTGTTAGGCATTTTGAAATTTTACAAATTAAAAATTACTTTAGAGAAGAACCAAGGCTTTCGTGCGATTAATGTGGTCGAAAGTTTACGGTACGGTAACTGGTACGACGTTAAAAACAAGCAATATGAGAAATAAAAGATAGATTTGAAAGTCACTCGATTTAATCTATCAAATCATCATACATTTGTCAGATAACAGCAAGGAATACGTTTTTGCCGAAGGCCTCAAGTGGCGCCGCCATAATAGAACAGTACCAATCCACCACTAGAGACCTCCAACAGTATTACACGTTGATATCATCGGACGTTCAGACAGATATCACTGAGCTTATTTTTCCAGGACCCTCAAATGGTATAGAAAAAAGGAAGTGATGAGGGTGTAAATCGCGTTTGATCACAGATTCCCATGCTGATGATGCAGTGCGAGTCTTAATGGACATGTATCCTTCAGCCCAGTTCCTAATCACCTTCTTTTTGATATTATTGCTTCGCATGTAATTTAGTCTATCAGAATTTTTTCTGCATAGTGAACTGTACATCTCTCCACTCAACAACAAATTCGTTGCATTGAAGAGGAACAAGTTAGCTACTGACGGTACGAAATACGAAAAAAATAGTACGTAAGGAAGATTCGTCTTAGAGTATTACTAGTTAGAATATTGACCTTAGGGCATTTGTATCCAGGACGATCACAACCTTCGTAGGGACACATGTGAAGTTTTCCCTGATGGACCATCTGCTCATGTCTGCTCATTCCTGAAAGATTCACGAATGATTAGAAATTTTGAGAATCCCTTTTTTCGAGATAAAAAATTGTTTGCAAGAATGGGATGGTTACTATTGGAATTTGCTTCAGTCTGAAATCGTGGGAGTATGGGTATAACAGAGTATTCCTTTCTTTCAAAAGAGTACGCTCAACTTCATCAAATGAATTGCCAGATTTCACAAAATAAATCTTCAATGAAGTGCTAAAGATTAATCAGTATAACACTGAATACTCACCTTTCCGTTCAATAAACTTTCGACCACACTGATCACACGAAAACCTTGGTTCTTCTCTAAACTAATCTTTAATTTGTAAAATTTCAAGATTCCTAACAAGCAATAAAAATTGCCGTAGTTTTCCCCACATATGATGGGTGAAAAAGTGCTTCCGAAGTTTGAAAATGGTCGCGAATCGCTTGCCACACTCCTCACAGTTCTTGGGTGCCTAAAAACATCAGCATAGAAGGAAAAGATACGAACGATTTTGTATATGAACAAAAGCAGGAAGCAGTCTTCTAAGGCCAAACAAGACGACTCCTCTATTATATTGCCCTCTAATGTCAAGATAAAGCACAAGAACCGTATAGAAATGTACGAAAATGAATTTTGCTCTCCCTGACAATTCGTTTAATTCTCGCCTTTTCGAGATGTACGTCATCACATTGAGAACAGTCAAAAGCCTAGAGAAAACACTGGCAAGTGCTGAGTTCACTTGTTACCTACTGATTTTCTCGTCGATCTTAAAACTTCCATGTAAGTCGAAACATCGCTTCTATTGACTTCTCCCTATCTTCCTTTATGCTTGCGCACATCAACTTCAGTACGTCAATAACAATTGGACGTTTCTATTAGCTAATCACCCATCTACTAACCGCTCGTTCCTTCAGCAAAAAGGTTGTGACCTCAAGATTTTGCCGCTTATGTGTCTAAACGTAGAATAAGCTGATGATGTAGAGTGATGCACAAAACGCTTACGCCAGGCGGGACCGGAACCCGCATTTTATCCAAATCGGGGCGCGCGCACTATCTCCTGCCTCACAGACGCATGGTTGGGTGCGTTGTGGCGTAGAAGGAGTGGTGTCAAAACAGGTGTCAGTGGTGCAAAAAATGGAACGCGCGCCTTAGTTTTGGGTGAAATGCGGTTTCGTGTCCCAGATGACGCAAATGTCTTGCACATCACTTTACACCATTGGATATATATAGAACATCATATCACCACTAGAAGCATTTAAATAATAAGAATTTTGTTTGATGATCTATACACGGAGTATTTGAGTAATGACGACAATGATGGTAGTTGTATGCCAATGAACTTGCGGTCGTTTGTGCACCACGACAACCTGGGTGTTTGTAATTGGCTCTGACCTTATCGAGATAATTGCAATTCACTCTGACCTGCTCGCGCATATCTGCGGAACACGGTAGAAGTTAAGGTTGGTTTACTGTTAATAAGCTTAAAGTAGACCAATTGAAATAGTGAGGATTGAGCGTGGTGAACGCGGTAGGAACACAGTACTCATAACGGCTAAACACTAACTGCTTTTTACTATTGTGAATAAAGTTTTCGTACCGATCATCAAAAAAGACCTTGCCAGACGAAGTGCTGCCGTAATACCATGGTTTAATAAAATATCTAAGCACACAAAGGGTTACAAACGCACAACGGATGAGAAACAAAGATAAGTGCCCAAAATTGACTAAGCACAAAGTGACAAGCGCAACTCACAATGGGAAGATGAACACAAAGGTCTGCCACCTGTAAGCTCGTTCGCCGGTACCGATCACATATACTAACTTAAATATGCCCAATTGCAGACTTACAAGCAATAGGCATGGAGACAGTCCGACTAGCAGGATAAACGCGAGCAGAAAGGGAGAATACAGGTCCAAAGGCAATATAGTAATTCAAGCATCATTTTTTGGAGGATCAAAGAGAAGACGTTGTTATGCGTGAGCAGTTGCGGATACATGCCGCCACCAAAGGATTTCGGCAAAGACTTACGTATCAATGTTCAACTTGAGCAGCGAGCTGGAACAAACGAATGTGACAGAGGTCAAGTTGGAATTATCACTTACAAATAGACTAAGAGAAGCAATAAAACAGCCTTATTGGCTTTGGACTATTACCCATATCTGGAGGGTACATGGCAAAGTGACATAAGTGCTGCGTAATTCCCTAACTTACTAGGCTGCCCACTTTGCTGTCGTCGGGAAATACAGCCAAACTTTTTGGCATAAAGAGCTTTAACTTGTTGCATCAGGCAGATATGCACTTACACACCTCTACGATTCTCCCTACAAGCTCAAATTCTCCTTCAAGGACTAAACAATGTCAAACTTGCAACGCTTTACCCTTTATCTTTTCTTCACTAATACAACGAAGCTTTTCCTGACATTGATGAAGCTATTACTTTAAGGTGTTTTAAAGAAGCATACAGGCTTTTTATGTTTGCTCACGCTTATACCAACTTAATCATGTGATAATCCTTTCATTAACAAGATTCTATCTACTTCACTTTCCTTTTTTCTTTCTATTTTTTCTAAATCCACTCATCTACACTTGCCCTACCAACAAAAGTGTGACCAGTGGAAAAAAATTACATATTAATGTTACCGTTCACCATAAGTATACAAAACGTTATTTATATCAATATAGATTCATGACTTTCAAGTCAACAAACTTATCATCCTTCCTCAACAGCTTCATCACGGAATTGGACTAATATTAAGGAAAATTTTACATAAAAGAAAGAAGAAAAAAACCACAATGAAAAATCATAGTAGTTTTTGTCTCCATGGTGGAATATATGCCTGAGAGCACTGTTTCGCCTTTGTCAAAATTACTCCCGGTAAAAACTGTTGCTAGCTTCAAATCAACAATATACCTCTTGACTGAGTGAACGGTAAACTGAACAAATAGTTGCACTACGGATGCCTGTTTTGACACCATACTTTCTAGGCTACAACGCATCAATCTGTCGGCAACACAGTTTGGTCGAGGCAGTCGGTATCGACATTGAGCCCACCCACGTTGATAGATATTGGGTATTAGATGAACAGATAGAATTTCTTTGATCTAACCGCTTTCACCGATGATATGATGTTATAACGCCTTTGAATAGGGCAAAATGTAAGTTTGAGTCCCAACTGACGCAAAGTTTTGCACATCACTCTACAACACTGGGTAAGGTGTATAATCTAACAACCTCGGAAATCTATGTAAACTTACATTCCCATATCTAAAAGTAACTGCCCATGTCTCAAACTATTGTGTAAAATAGAAATGAAGGGATAAAAGTATGCAAAACAACTCTACGGAACTTCGAATGTGCATCAAATTCGAAGGCATTTAAAATTTGTTAATGAATTTGTAAGATATTCCGAAGTCCCTAATAGTACATGTGGACATGTAGTGGTTGCCGTCATGTGACTGATTGTTAAGAGCGTTGAAAAATGGATCACAGTGAGCGATCGTCAGAAGCACAACCACAGAAGGTAGATATCACCTATTTTCATGGTTCCCTACACTTAAAGGATAAAGGATAAAACTCTCGGCGTTGATCAATCTCTGAGGGATGCGCCATGTATTCGACTTTAATGTTTAATTTCGTTTGAGGTGATTGAATGCATATCTGGCCTTTACAATGACTCGCGGAGGACTCCCGCTGAACCGAGTCAGTGCTGCATATCCTCCCAGACAAGTGTGAGACCTGTCTGGTACCAATTTACCAACCCCGGAGGGATGGATGGCTTGGTGAGGCATGAGCGCGAGATCGAACCATTGAACTCGTGTGTGACGCAGGGCACCTCTAACCACTGCGCCACATGCGCTCT